>JBBGZY010001472.1:0-17500 GCA_037952925.1 Lithobates clamitans
ATTTTGTTTTTTTTCTAAAATAAAAATATGTCATTCTTACCTGCTTTGTGTAAGGGTTTTGCACAGAGTGGGTCCAAACCTCCTCTTCTGGGGTCTCCAGCCAGCGCTCTTCACTCCTCCTTTTTTCCCAAGTGCCCCTAAAGCAAGCTGCTTACTATGGGGGCATTCATGAGGAGCTCCCTCGTGAGCTGGGCTGTGTGCGTCTATAGACACACACAGCGCGTCCTGCTCCCTCTGCTATCAGCAAAGCCTGTGAGACCAGGAAGAGAGGAGAAGATGGGACAGTTGCAGAAGTGTTTGTTGGGGGGGGTTGCTGGGGGAGCTGCTATTGCACTGATTTGTAAATATAAGACAGCTCAATTATAAATTTGGAGTAAGATTCCTGGGGTGATCACCCTAAAGCTTTATCCACAACTCCGCATAGAGTGTTCAACTAAAATACAATATATTTATAGAATTAAGAATATATAAAACTGGGATTTTGAAAATATTGGGAATGGGAATGTTTTTGTACAGTGCTCACATTATATCCACAATTCCAAATAATGGCTCACATTAGTTCCAGATCCCAATGGAGTTTGTAGCACAAAATCATATCTCCAAAAAATCCCGGATTTCATGGGACCATGCCGAGAGGTAAGTAAGTTCTGGGGTCCCGCAGATCTGGGCTAGAATCCCGGGGCCCAGTACCAGAACAAGTTCCAGCAATGGACTCCACTCTGTATTGGTATCCTCAGTGGGTGCAATGTGTGCTCTCAGACACAGCACAAAGTGAGGATTCCTGCCAGCGGAGCTTACAAGCAATCCCCCCCCCCTCAATCTTCAATGCAGACATTGGTTGCTAGGACCACCAGCATCCTAACAACCGATCACATACTTTGCAGGCCACCTCCCAGCTTTGCCCCCCCCTCTACAGCTCCCACTTTCTGCCAGCTCCTGCCTGGTAAGAGGAATCCTGCAGCCCTGCACTTTTCAGCTTGTCACGCAGAAGCCTGTAGAGGATGTTTTCCTATTCGCTTCCTCCACCAGCTTCTGTGTGCTAGTGCCAGGCCCCCAGGGCACATACCCCACATTTGCTGGTTTCGGCGCCACAACCGCCCGCATTGTTTTCTTTATATATATTTGGGGATGCCGAGACAGATTCTTTCCCCGCCTGTCATAAATGTATGGCATGGAGTGAAGTGCTGTGAAACTCCTCCTCGGCTATGTGCTACAGTTCTGATAGTCGCAGCTGTCAGGGGTACTGTGCTGGGGAAAAAAACCCAATACCAAAAAGAACGGTGCCAGCTGCATTCTGTATTTGTAAGAGGTTAGAGAGCTAGGAGGGGGGTGGGGGCATTAGTGAAAGAGCTGGGGGGGGGCATTGGTGAGAGAGCTGGGGGGGCATTGGTGAGAACTTGGAGGGCATTTACGAGAGCTGGGGGGGCATTTGTAAGAGGTGAGAGAACTGGGGGCCATTGGTGAGAGAACTGGAAAGGCATTGATGAGAGAGCTGGGAGGGCATTGGTGAGAAAGCTGGGAGGGCATTGGTGAGAAAGCTGGGAGGGCATTGGTGGGAGAGCTGGGGAGGCATTGGTTAGAAAGCTGGGAGGGCATTGGTGAGAGGGCTGGGGAGGCATTGGTGAGAGGTGAGAGAGCTGGGGGGCATTTGTGAGAGGTGAGAGAGCTGGGGGGCATTTGTGAGAGGTGAGAGAGCTAGGGGGCATTTGTGAGAGGTGAGAGAGCTAGGGGGCATTTGTGAGAGGTGAGAGAGCTGGGGGGCATTTGTGAGAGGTGAGAGAGCCGGGGGGCATTTGTAAGAGCTGTACTGGGGGACAGAGGGTGAGCGTGAAAATTAGTGCTGGGTTTTTTTTGGAGGGAAGGAAGTGGGATTTTTTGCTAAAAGGGTAAATTAAGGGAGAGTATTGCTTGTGGGGTGGGGAGGGGGGTAAATTTTGCACTCTCTTTACCCCTACACTGTGCATTACACACTCCTGACTCCTGCAGTCTACGTTATGTATTCTAAACTCGACACTGACTGCAGCACTCCCCAACCCCTGTGCTCTGCCTTACATGCTCCTGCACTATATACACAATACTATACATTATAAACTTCTCATCAAAGTCTTCATTGTCTCAGCAGTTGCTGGTTGCTATACAGCTTCTGACTATTTTAATGAAGTTCTTCTTTAAGGTAGGCTCAGACAAAGCAATCAAAGCATATTTGTATAGGTACAAGGAAGCCCGGTTGTTGTTTAACCACGCCCCTTAAGCCCCTCCCACCATTAAGACTTTGGCCACACACTTCCTCCCTCAATTGTCCTTCATTTTGAAGTTCAAAAGTTGGGAGGGATGCAATATCCTTACCACAGTGTACATCTAGTATATTTTAGGGTTGTGCGAGTAGAACCCTGATATTTTTTTCTACTGATTGTGGGACTGATGAGTAATGAGTGCCAGCTGTCTCATTGGGGAACTTATTTTCCATCTCTCACATTGCATTGCTCTGTGCTGGCATAGTTGACACAGCAGAGATGGTGGCTGACCAGTTTCTGTTCTTTTACTGTGAGCAGTGGGTCTACAGGCCTCCATAGATTGATCAAATTTTGTCCGCTTCCTGCTGAATCAGGAAAATATTTTTAGCCATGGGTATCCCTGCAAACTTTACAAGGGGGGTCATTCCTGGGCAGCCAGAGGTGGATTGTGGGTGTGGCAAAATTGTGCTAACAGTGGGAGGGGCTACTCACTGTATTCAAGATAACATTTGCAATAGTCCTCCCCCTTAGTACAACTCCCCTAGTACATTTCCCCCCTAGTCCAGATCTTTCTTCTCCCATGAAGGACACTCATTAGTCAAACTCAGCATTTCAGAGTGAGAAGTCCTTCCTTAGCTGTGTCATGTGACTGGAGCTAAGGAGGAGAAAAAGAAAACTTCTCTGGCTCTCTCGCAGCTACCTGTCTCTAAGGCTGGTCATTCAAGGTTCGAATCCTGCTGAACCGGCCGAGATGTGAACCGTTAATGAGCAGGCTGAATGTATCAAGCTGATCGATTCTCTTGTGATTATCGCAAGCAGCTGCTATAGCGGCTAGAGATAATCACCATCTTCTCCCGGTGGGGATGGCTTCCCATCCCCCAATGGGAGAAGACAATGGCCCAACAGGAGGGATTCCTGCATCAACACCGTCTGTGTTGATTGGGGGGATTGAGCAAATTTCTTTTCTGCAACCTGTGGTTGCAGGAAAGAAATTTGCTCAGTGTATGGGTGGCCTAAGATCTGACAGTCAGTACAAATGGATACTGCAGTGCTTCGGGTGGACAGAGGCTGTCAGTAATATCTGCTGTACCACAGATGCTTTGGCAGGATTGGACCCCCTTATCCCCCCTTATCTACACCCCTGAGCTGAACGAAAGCTAATCGAGCTGTGTATGGTGACCTTTAGGCAGTTCATAGACGGTGCAAATTTCTTTTGTTGCAGGAAAGAAATTTGCACGATTCCCCCATCAGCACTGACGTCTTCACAGGGGAATCCCTTCTACCAAACAATTGTCTTCCCCCGCCCGCTCCTGCCGCCTCTGCCCAGAGAAGACAGTGATTATCTCTAGAGGCTATAGCAGCCGATAGTGATAATCGCAAGTGAATCTGGCAGGCTGGTTGTACCCAAGCTGATTGATCGTTCAACATGGTACATTTAGCCTGCCCATTAATAGTACTAATCTCAGCCGGTTCCTGCTGAACCAGCCAAGATTCAAACCTTGTATGGCTGGCCTAACCCATTTGAGTTACAAATGAGTGTAAAACAAGAATTTAGGGAACATTCTAGAAGTACAGTAACATATGAATCCTGCAAGGACTGGACCAATGGAACAATAATTACTAGTGCTTGGAAACAAAATATGTCAGAGGCAACGAGTTATCTGCAGCTGATATACCAGCATTACAGGCAGTCACATTTTAGGATCACCAGAAATGTACAGAGCAAGTAGGCTGTGTTCTCTCTGTGCACCTCAAGGACTCATTTTCAGTTTTGATGGGAATGTATTTTTAAAATTCTCTCAGCCTCAGTGTGTTTAATCCAAACATAGACTTGTTGGACTTGGGCAGGGAGCCCATGTATACGTTCTCCTCCCGTTTTCTGTACACACTAGTGAACTTTTCCCCCGCAATCATGCATCAATTTACAGAGCCTTCACAAACCCAGCTTCAAAGCTGAACGCCAGCCTTACCTTAGGCTTGCAAAGTTCTACATGCTCCCTTTCTGTAGGGAAATTGTTACTCTGAGTTCACTGCACACTGTGAGCTTCTCACAATGTCCTTTAGAATTTGCAGAGAGTCAAATACAGTCTATATCATTTCCTGGCTGGAGTACATCCAGCACCACCTTGCTCTTTCCTCCCCAGCCATACACCCTGGCTTACTGCCTGATTAACTGGATTTTAGCTCTGTCAATCATGGAGGTTCAATTTCACATGTGGGCTTTACCTATGGTGGTCTGCTATTTTAAGAAAGCTATATGCAAATATCAACTAGCCTTTACCTGCCTGCGTTGCACAGAGTGGCATAGAGACTCTGGTAATGACATTGCTGGGTCTACATTAAGGTATGTCATTAAAACAGAAACAGAAAGAGTTTATTTCAAATTTAATTAGCATGTTTATGAAAGGAGGAGAGATGAACCAAAGAACGAACACTATAAGCTAATTAAAATGTAACTTTGACCACTGGAAGGTTTTACCCCCCTTCATGACCAGGGCATTTTTCGCTATTCAGCACTTTGCTAATTTAACTGGCAATTGCGTGGTCATGCAACACTGTACACAAATTAAATTTATATATTTTTTTCACACAAATAGAGCTTTCTTTGGTGGTATTTAATCACCACTAGGTTTTTTTATTTTTTGCTATATAAATGAGAAAATACAAGATTTTGAAAAAAAAAAAAATTTTCCCCAAAATAATCTACTACATTTCTCTGGTAAAAATACCCCCAAAACAGTGTATATTATTTAGTCTATGTGAAAGTTATAGAGTCTACAAACTATGGTATATATTTGAAAATTGATCATTCCTGATGTACTGACGGACCATCTCATTTCTTGAGTCCCTAAAATGCCAGGACAGTACAAATACCAAAGGAGCCCTTTTTGGAAAGTAGACAATCTAAGGTATTTAGTAAGAGCCATGACAATTTTTTGAAGTTGTAATTTGTTTGTCACAATATTTTATTTAGACAAAGAAGAAATTAAAAATAATTTTTTTTCCTTACAATTTTTTTTTTTTTACATACTATCACCAGTGCCATACAGCGTCATCATATGACTGGTGTGGTGGTAATCAGGTGAACAGGTGACAGTATGTAAAAAAATTCATAAATAAAAGATTTTAAATCATTTGTTTTTCCTCTTTTTTTTATAAAGATTCTTTTTTTAAAACATTCTCTCATTAGAGTATTATAGTGTCATGACACTGTACTACTCTGGGGGGGTGGTGATCAGGGATTTATTTATTTTTTCTTACACTGTTATTGCTTATAACAATGATGATTTATGATTGGCCAAAGGCAGGGTGTCTTTGGCCAATCATGGCTCAGGGGGACTAAGTCCACGCCCCACACTATATAAGGCTGCCTGCACGTCAGCACCGTGTAGTGTGTTGTTGGCGTGGACGGGGAGAGAGTGTCATTTAGATTGAGCAGGCAGGCAGGTTATTCAGTTAGCTGCAGTGTATTTAATATATATATATATATATATATATATATATACAGACAGTCTTGTGTGTATATATATATATATATATATATATATCTATATATATATATATATATCTCCACTGTATCCAGTTTAGCTACAGTATATCTGACTGCAGTTCGTTCCTGGTGTACTTTTTCTAATATACTTCAGGCAGGCAGGTTATTCAGTTAGCTGCAGTGTGTTTAATATATATATATACAGACAGTCTCATATATATATATATATATATATATATATATATATATATATATATATATCCACTGTATCCAGTTTAGCTATATCTGACTGCAGGCCGTTCCTGGTGTACTTTTTACACAACAATACATACAGTGCACCCATAGTTGTTATTACACTTCTGTTGGTGTACACAGTACCGTACACCCATAGTGCAGTTGCTACTACTTTTCTGGTGGTGTACACAATACAGTACACCCATAGTTGTTATTACACTTCTGTTGATGTACACAGTACTGTCAGAGGACTAGCAGAAACTTGACCTGCCAGCATCGGCGCCTTCCTGTGCGCCTGCGCAGAAGAGTTGTGCTACGGCACACACGGGTGCGCGATCCGGCGGGTTCGCGCTTCCAAACACTGAGCTCTGCGAGTCGGGACATGCGGGTGCGCGATATATCATAGCGCACGGGTACGTGCACGCCGCCATGTGCACAGCGGGAGTCCCTATAAATGTCAGCTTGGTGTATGGTATCATTGCTGGTTTGTCTTTTCAGCTCCTGTAACCTGTTCCTGAACCTGTGTACCTGTGCCTGCCTGTTGTGACCCGGATCGACCTTGACCTTGCCTTGAATCTCTCCTGTGTTTGACCCCCGGCCTGCTTCCTGGACTTTGCCTCTGCCTTATCCCAGTGTCTGATCTTCAGCCTGCTTGACCACCTGTGTTTGACCCCCGGCATGCTTCCTGGACTCTGCCTCTGCCTTATCCCAGTGTTTTGATCTTCGGCCTGCTTGACTACCCGTGTTTGACCCCCGGCCTGTTCCTGGACTTTTACCTTTGCGTGGGACTCTCAGCCTCCTCTTCACCGGCTTCAGTCTTATCTCCAGACTCTGCTCAAGTTCCTGCTAAGCCAGTTCCAGTGAGGTGTCAGCCACTCTGCACGGATCACTTTTCTACTTGAAGTACCTTCCAGCTGCCCTGCTACCTGCTGGTGACCCGTGCTTCTTCGTGCCCAATACCCACTGTGCCAATTCCAGAGGGTATCATGCGCCCAGCTGCAAGGGGAGCCTCTCTCAGCAACTCGGCCTTGGTGAGTACCTGACAAGTACCGTGCACCCCTAGTGCAGTTGCTACTACTTTTCTGGTGGTTTACACAGTACACAATACATACAGTACACCCATAGTTGTTATTACACTTCTGTTGGTGTACACAGTACCGTGCACCCCTAGTGCACTTGCTACTACTTTTCTGGTGGTGTACACAGTACACAATACGGTGTAGTGTGGTTTTGCTAAACAAAATTTACAGCATGTCCGGAAGGCAGGCTCTGTGTCTACAGTTGACAGTGCTGGTCGTGGACACAGTGCATCCTCAGCACGTGGCCGTGGGACACGCTTGTCCGTGCAGCTGGCCGTGTTATTGAGCCACAACATGCAAAAGAGTTGGTGGAATGGATAACAAAGCCCTCCTCATCCTCCTCATCCTCTGTCACCCAGTTTGCCTGCCAATGCAGCTGCCAAAGCAGCCTATTCCATCGGCTCCATGTCAACAGTCACTCCTTCCCTAGTCCCACCATCAAGCACAGAGGAGTCCCCCGAACTATTTGACCACAGTGTCGGGTACATGCTGCAGGAGGATGAGCAGCGATTTGAAGGCTCCGATGATGGTACCCAGGTTGAGGAAGGGAGTAACGTAAGCCTAGATAGAGGGGGTGCCCAAGAAGTTCAAGAAACTGGCAGTCATGTTTCCCGTGCTGCAGCATACTGCCAAGTTTGCTCCAGTGACAAGGAGGGAGGGGATGATGAGGTCACTGACTCTACTTGGGTGCCTGATAGAAGAGAGGAGGCACATATCCAACGAGGCAGGATACCCTCCAGGGGGCAGCTTAAGGGCAGCCATCCTATTGCATCACACCGCAGAGCTAAGCAGGTACAGGGAGCTGCTGACTCCCCACATATTTTAAAAAGTTCCTTTGCGTGGGCCTTTTTTGACACGTGTGCAGCACATCGCACCATTGCTGTTTGCAACATATGTCTGAAGCGTATCAAGCATGGCCAAAAGAGCAGCTGCTTGGGCACCACATGCCACATATGACGACCTCCCATGCAGTCCGTTGGCAACAGAGCTTAAGAGACCCACATCAAAGAACAAGGCGGACCTCTCCTTGCTCCTCATCAGCTGGGATCTCCAACCCCACTATACCTCCAGTCCTCTCAGAAACCTGCACTGAGAGGAATGAAGGTATAGAAATAGGTGTCCCAAGTACTTGCGGCCAATCTGCTAGCGGTACACCAACATCGGATTTTAGCAGGCAAATTTCCCTACCCCAGTTGCTAAACCGTCGAAAGAAATTTGGTCCCAGCCATCCACATGCTCAGCGTCTGAATGCTAGCTTGGCCAAATTGCTAGCACTGCAACTGCTGCCTTTTCAGCTGGTAGACTCTGCCCCCTTTCGTGAATTTGTGGAATATGCGGTACCTCGTGGCAGGTTCCCAAACGCCATTTCTTTTCACGGAAGGCTATTCCGACTCTCTACCAGCATGTGGAAGGCAATGTCTTGGCCTCGTTGGACAGGGCAGTCAGCAGTAAGGTGCATATTACTGTTGACTCATGGTCCAGCAGGCATGGACAGGGACGTTACCTTTCTTTCACGGTGCACTGGGTAACTCTGCTGGCAGCTGGGAAGGATGCAGGACAGGGTTCAGTATTGTTGTTCCGCCACCACGCCTCCAAAATGCTAGTGGTGATTCTGCCACAGCTCTCTCCTCCACCCCCTCCTCTTCTTCTTCCTCCATGGCCTCTTCCTCTGCAGATTTCTCCTCTGAACCAGCGGTGCTCCATAGGCGTTCAAGGGGCTAAACAAGCACTCAGGCAAAAAGATGCCATGCGGTGCTTGAGTTAGTCTACTTAGGGGACAGGAGCCACACTGGGGCAGAGATTCTATCAGCTCTGCAGGGGCAGGCTCAGAGGTGGTTGACACCACGCCAGCTTCAGCCAGAAATGGTTGTATGCGACAATGGCACCAACCTCCTCTCCGCCCTCCGACAGGGACACTTGACCCATGTTCCCTGTTTGGCTCATGTCCTGAATTAGGTGGTGCAGCGGTTCTTGAGCAGGTACCCTGGCTTACAGGATCTCCTGAGGCAGGCCAGGAAAGTCTGTGGTCATTTCCGCCAGTCATATAATGCCAGTGCTCGGCTGGCTGACATTCAAAGAGAATGCAACCTGCCCAAGAACCGCCTTATTTGTGACATGCCCACCAGGTGGAACTCAACATTGGCAATGCTGCAGCAGCTGAACATGCAGCAGAGGGCCATCAATGAGTACCTGTGTGAGTATGGCACCAGGACAGGTTCAGGGGCGCTTGGCTTTTTTTGCCACGCCAGTGGCTACTGATCAAGGATGCATGCACTGTCCTGTCACCATTTGGAGGAGGCCACGAGGATGGTGAGCAGTGACAGTACATGCATCAGTGATACTGTCCCTCTTGTCTTCCTGTTGGAGCACATGCTTTGTGGAATAATGGACAGGGCACTTGAGGCAGAAAGGCGGGAGGAAGAGGAGGACTTCCTTACCCTTTCAAGGCCCCCTTTATCCAGATACTAGTATTCCTGCAGGCCCGCCGATCACACAGGAAGAAGAAGAGGAGGAGGAGGAGGAAGATTGTGTCAGCATGGAGGTGGAGGATAACACTCAGCATCAGCAGCAGTCTTCAAGGGATCGTTTGCAGTCCCCAGAAACTCATGGAGTTGTACGTGGCTGGGAGGAGGTGGTTGAGGATCATGTGATCCTTAGTGACCCAGAGGACTCAGGATCGAATGCCTCTGCAAACTTACGCTGCATGGCCTCCCTGATCCTGCAAAGCCTGCGAAAGGACCCTAGGGTTCGTGGTATCAAGGAGAGGGATCATTACTGGCTGGCAACCCTTCTTGATCCATGTTACAAGAGTAAGGTTGCATAACTTATTCAGCCTTCGCAGTGGGAGCAGAGGATGAAACATCTTTGGGAGGCCTTGCAGAAAGGTTTGTGCAATGTGTTTCCAGAGCCTGGGAGGTTACAATTCCCTGGTGCTGGATAATGTGTTGCTGAGGCTTCGTTCAGTCACAGAAAGAGCGGTGGAGAAGGTGGCTGGCTGACCGATGTCTTCAGACAATTCTTCAGTCCTCAGTACCCAGGTCTGATCAGTTCCAGCAACCATCGCCAGCGTCTGAATTACATGGTGCAGGAATATCTAGGGGCAATATCAGACTTGGAGACCTTTCCACCAGAACATCCACTGGGTTACTGGGTCTTGAGGATGGACCACTGGCAAGCACTTGCTCAATATGCAATTGAGCTGCTGGCCTGTCCTGCATCCAGCGTTCTTTCTGAACGCACATTCAGTGCTGCTGGAGGCTTTGTAACCGATCACAGAGTGTACCTGTCCACAGACTCTGTTGATCGGCTCACATTCATAAAAATGAATCAGTCTTGGATCACCAGCTACCAAGCGCCTGAGGCTGATGTAACCGATTGATTTTTCTATGGATGTGGGATCCTTTGAAGACTGCATATGCTGAGTGACTATTCTATTATGCTGAGTGACTATCCTATTCCTCCTCAATCTTCATGATGATAGCTTCTAGGAATATTTTTGGTTCAGGGCACCACCTCCACTGCCTAAGGCCCAATTTTTCTGCCCCTGTTTAACAGGGGCGTGTAATTACAATTCTGGATCTAATATTTTACAGCAGGGCCTGTTCCTGCGCTCAATAAAAGTATCTGTGAGGCTTTACAGTGTTGTGCCACCACCACCACCTACAGTCCCTATCTTGTTTGTAACCCAGGGACCGCCTGTATACTGCTGCTGTTCAGAGTATATAGGGCCTGGGGGCCCCACGCCTTTTTTTTTTAAATTTGGGTGTGGGGTTCCCCTTAATATCCATACCAGACACAAAGGGCCTGGTAATGGGCTGGGGGGGGGGGGGGGGTCAACATTACATTACATTACAGCCGCAAACAGTTTTAAATGACTTTTATTCCTTTAGAAATGTCATTTTGTGCAGGGACTGTTCTAAACACAGGAAAAATGTGCCACTTTACAGGCATACTATAGACACCCCCCCATGTATGAAATTTAAAGGACTATTTCACTTCTATTGTTTCACTTTAAGCATTATTAAAATCACTGCTCCCGAAAAAACGTCCGTTTTTAAAACTTTTTTTTGCATTGATACATGTCCCCTAGGGCAGGACCCAGGTCCCCAAACACTTTTTATGACAATAACTTGCATATTAGCCTTTAAAATTAGCACTTTAGATTTTCCACGTTCGAGTCCCATAGACTTTAAGGGTGTTCGCACAAATTTTTTGTCTGTTCGCATGTTCTGCTGCGAACCGAACCGGGGGGTGTTCGGCTCATCCCTACTCAGAACCCCCAAACATTATATATATTGTTTATGCAGACACCCCAGGGAATAAAATGGTGGTCATTGCAATTTTTTATGTTACACAGTAATTGCGCAGCAATTTTTCAAACACATTTTTTTTTGTAAAGTAACTGTTTCATGAATTAAAAAAAAAAAAACAAAAAACTCTAAAGTTAGCCTGATTTATTTTGTATAATATGAAAGATGATGTTACGCCGAGTAAATAGATACCTAACATGTCACGCTTTAAAATTGAGCAAGCACACTTGTGAAATGGCACCAAACTTCAGTACCTAAAAATCTCCATAGGCGACGCTTTAACATTTTTTACAGGTTACATGTTTAGCGTTACAGAGGAGGTCTAGTGCTAGAATTATTGTTCTTGTTCTAATGTTCATGGCGTATGTAACCTGTGTGTATCTGGCTCTGATACTAGCCAGTGCCTCACCAGCCACTGACCTCATCACATGTCCTTCTTCTGAAAATGCTAGTTTCCAGGCTGCAATACTGATCCAGTGGTTTTACTTTCAGGGTCATTGACCTAGAACAAATATGCAACCTGCAAGGTCAGAAATCCTGACTGCTATGCTTTTTCTGGGTCGGTGACGCAGATCAACCCGACAGCCAGCCAAATAGTATTTTCAGAATGAGAAGTCAGCAAAGCTAGCTTACAAATTAAAGTCAGCATGGGTCTCTGTGTATCTAAACCGAAGAACTAAAAGGCTTCCCAATCCTTAGTGGCTACATTAGTTTATTTCTTGCTGATAAGTATAGCCACTTGACCTCCAGAAGATTTACCCCCCTTCATGACCAGGCCATTTTTTGCGATACGGCACTGCGTTACTTTAACTGACAATTGCGCGGTCATGCAATGCTGTACATAAATGATATTTATGTCCTTTTTTCCCACAAATAGAGCTTTCTTTTGGTGGTATTGGATCACCATTGCATTTTTTTTCTTGCACTATAAACAAAAAAAAAAGACCAACAATTTTGAGAAAAAAAAATATTTTTTACTTTCCGCTATAAAACATATCCAATAAAAAAAATTGAAAAGTCAAATTTCTTTATGAATTTTGACTAATATGTATTCTGCTACCATATTTTTGGTTTGCGCAAAAGTGATAGCATCTACAAAGTATGGTATATATACTGGAATTTTTTATATTTCTTTTTTTTACTAGTAATAGCGGCAATCAGCAACTTATAGCGGGACTGTGATACATATTTCAGTGGACAATCTGAAACTAACTGACACTTTTTGGCGATTTACCATCGTTTTTGTGGAGATTGTCGCCCGCTAGCGGGGTGCTTTTAGCCCCGCTAGCGGCCGGAAAAGGGTTGAAACCACCCGCAAAGCGCCGCTGCAGCAGTGCTATGCCGGTGGTTCGGCGGCACTGCTCATTGATTTCAATGGCCAGGGGCACTTAAACAGCGTTGCAAAGATGCGGCTTGCAGGACTTATTTTGGCGTCCTGTCAGCGCACCGCTTCAGTGTGAAAGCACTCGGGCTTTCACACTGGAGTGAGAGGAGGCTCTTTACAGGCACTATGCAGGCACTATTTTTGGCACTATAGCACCTGTAAAGTGCCTCAGTGTGAAAGCAGCCTAATACAGTGATAAGTGCTAAAAATATGCACTGTCACTGTACTAATGGCACTGATTGGGAAGGGGTTAAACAGCGCCGGGCACCCACAGATCAGCTTCTGCTGTGAATAATCACAGCAGAAGTGGCCTGCCAGCAGGGCACGCGTCCCCAGTAGGCAGAAGTACAGAATCAGGTATATATACGTGATTCTGCACTGGAGAGCCAGCCTGTAGCAGTAAATCTGCTATAGGGCAGTCAGTAAGTGGATAGTCTGCAAGTATGAAAGACTGTGTGTTAATCCTGCCAGAAATACAGGTTCCTTGTAATTTCCTGTGCACTGAATCAAAATCTTAAAGCTGAACACCAAAAACTTTTATTGAAATATATCCAATAAGGATTAAAACCTACTTTTGAGCACCAAATGCCTTTACAATCTGTGATACTACCTTCCTTGTAGAAATAGAAAAAGAGTGACATTGTCACTGTGCTGTACATAGCCTGTGCATAGAGCAGTACTGTGGGAGGGGCCCAGCAGCTCCACCCACAACAGGCTGTCTGCAGAAAACTACAGGAAGGGGAGGAGACAAGACCAATCCCTCTGCACCAGGAGAGAGAGCAGCAGTGACCGGTCTTTATTACAGGAAGCTCCTGTACAGGTACAAAGTTTCACACTGGATTACTGCGCAGATCTGGAAGAAATACACACAGAAATACCAAACTCCAAATCAAAATACACATGCCTCCTGTATTTATACAATATTTGATTATCCCAGAGTTCAGCTCTAAATAATGTTATCAGCTTTTACTAGTTTTCTTCTTTTAACTACAGAACACCTTCCCCCTATGTTATCCCATCGCCGCCACCACTCCCCTTCCCTTTGGGAGAATCTGAAAGCCAGGTGGCAGAGGAGGGGTTCCCAAGCCTGTGACCACTGTGACTGGCTATAACAGCACAATAAACATGTTCGCCAGCACACCATAGATCTTCAATTGCAGTCCAAAACTTTTATTGCAGAGAGATCACATCATAACAAGAATATTAAGTGCAACAATTCGGAGCCATGCAGGACCCCTTCGTCATTCATGTGATGCTGCCTGATGAAGGGGTCCTGCATGGCTCCCAAACGTTAGACTTAATATTCTTTTTGTGATGTGATCTCTTTACGATAAAACTTTTGGACTACAATTGAAGGTCCATGGTGTGCTGGTGAACATATTTATTGATCTGTGATATGTCCAGTGTCCAGCTGGTAATCACTACAGAACCTGCTACAGATGAGCCTTTGATCCAGGAACGTGTGCGATGGGAATATAGACATGGCTATAACAGCAGTCACGTGATCAGAGGCTCCGGATTGTAAACTATGATCGAAAGCTGTGACAGCTTAAGGCCCGTACACACGCTTTGATGTTAGGATGTCAATTGTGTTACGGCGACCGATCGTTCGCAAATTTTACCGTTAGTACGGTGCTTTCGACAGCCGATTTCACTTTTTCATCAGGCAAAAGCTGGATGTGCAGACTAACATTTTTGTCGGACGTGAACTCAATGCCTGATTTTCGTTTCATTAGTAAGGTTTTCGTATGAAAAAAATCGTAAGAGCAAGACTACGCATGCTCAGAAACGAAAGAATACATACAAAACTATTCAACACGTTACGTCACTTCCGACGTTGTATTCTGTAAAAATGAAAATTCTCGTATTGTTAGTAACCTCTTCACTTTCCACATGAGACTAGCATGCCACAAAAATCGGACGTTCTGTCGTTCGAAAATCAAAGCGCGTGTACGAGGCTTTAGTCACTGTGCTGGGAGCACAGAATAAAACAAGTAGATGAAAACCTTGTGAGCTGCCACACTCCTACCCTAAAGTCAAAAACCAAAAAAATTAAATAAAATGAAAAAAAAAAATTAAAACTAGAAATAAAATAATAAAAAATAAAATAAAAGTAAAAAATAAATAAATAAAAAAAAAATAAATAAAAATAAAATAAAAGTAAACAACTGTCAGCACTACCCACACTTCCCAGATGTGACAATACAAACTAATATACCAAATGTGCGGCGCTAAAAATAAATGAAATAAATAAAATATAAATTAGATAACTATTAAACTAATAACTAAATGCATAAATCATATACTGTAAAGATAATAAAGTAAATCACAATGACTAAAGCCTCGTACACACGCTTTGATTTTCGAATGACAAAACGTCTGACTTTTGTGGCATGCTAGTCTCATGTGGAAAGTGAAGAGGTTACTCACAATACGAGAATTTTTTTTGACAGAATACGTCAGAAGTGACGTAACATGTTGAATAGTTTTGTATGTATTCTTTCGTTTCTGAGCATGCGTAGTCTTGCTCTTACGATTTTTTTTCACATGAAAACCATACTAATGAATTATTATAATATAACAGAATAGCCGTTCCCCACGGACGCATATATGGCGTTAAAGTTCACCTGCCAAGCCCCCTCATATACAGGTCAAGGAGGAGAGGGTGTTTTGTAGTCCCACATG
The DNA here is from genome assembly GCA_037952925.1 of Lithobates clamitans. Lineage (NCBI taxonomy): Eukaryota > Metazoa > Chordata > Amphibia > Anura > Ranidae > Lithobates > Lithobates clamitans. The sequence goes on from JBBGZY010001472.1 coordinate 15,417, forward strand.
CTTCCTGTTCTAGGGTGACAACGTGTATCCTTCATAGATATTATACATTGAGTTAGGGTTGTCATCCTAGTACAGGAAGTGTGTTTATGGCAGGATCAAAAAACGAAGAAGGCTCAAATAAGAAAATGAATGCAGCCATCTCATCTGAGGACAGCTAAAATGTACTTTTCTTCTTGCATTTAGATATTCTTTAATAGCTCATATACTGTAAGCCTGCCAAAGAAATGCACCAAGATCCCTTATCTCCTGATCCATTTCCTCCTGTGTACTGCAAATTTCCACCTATAATTGGAGTGCAGTAAATCAGTGCAGGCTTCTCCAGCTTGCTAGGGATCATTTGACCAGAGATCAGTGGCAGGATCACTGATATGGGTGAATATATTATTAGATGTGTATGTAATTAGTGGATCCTTATTCTGCACCTATAGCCATAGCTGGTGTGTGTAGACTGGGAGTGACTTGGCTCAGTCCTTTCATTTACATCGCTTCTTCCTCCAAGCCATGTGCCTGCAGCTGACTGTACAGTGGGGGCGTGGCCGCAGAGAGCGCCCCTGTCAAGAGCTGCTCGCTAGGATTGGCCCTTAACTGGGTGGGCGTGGCCTGACGCAGCAGCAGCTGGACAGGCTGTGCAGCGCTCTGGGGCTGAGCATCTGGAAAGGGGCTGGCTGAGTGCGCGCCGTTCATTGGCTGTGGATGGGGGCGCCCGCTGCCTACAATAAAGTGAATGGGAAGCAGTCCGCCTGGAATCTCCTCCACTCTCTGTGCATGTCACAAAGCACACTGCCCAGGATCACAGGAGGACTAAACTATTACAGCAGCACACAAACACAGCCTATCTATTCTCATCCAGCACAGGACACACTCTTCTCCAAGCAGGATTAGTCCAGGAACCCTCTGAACCCCAACGGTAAGTGCACCTTTCTGTATAATACATGTACAATCCGGAGCATCACATACATGGAGCGATCTATACAACTTCTGCAGAGACAGTACCGTGTGACTAGGAGAAGCCGAGGACGGAAGGGAAAAAGTTTGCTTTCTCTGTGATTGTCAAAGATCCTTCTGCTATAAGTGCATGGAAGTCAGCCAATGTCTGATCTGATCGAGGGGATTGCTTATGGTGGCCAGACACACTTCTATAAATGATCGATTTCTTTTCTGATCTCTCCCCATAGGAATAATCGATAGGAATTTCTGATTGATCTCTCCCCATAGGAATAGTCGATAGGAATTTCTGATTGATCTCTCACCATAGGACTAATCAATAGGAATTTCTTTTCCGATCGATCTTTCCCCATAGGAATAATCAATAGGAATTTCTTTTCTGGTCGATCTTTTCCCATAGGAATAATCAATAGGAATTTATTTTCTGATCGATCTTTCCCCATAGGAATAATCGATCCATAGTCGACAACCTATTCATTGATCCCTAGTCACTTATGGTGTTCATACACGCTTCAATAAATGATTGATTTATTTTCTGGTTGATCTCTCCCCATAGGAATAATTGATAGCAATTTCTTTTCTGATCGATCTTTCCCCATAGGAATAATCAATCTATAGTCGACAACCTATTTCGATGATCCCTGATCACTTATGGTGGCCATACATGCTTCAATAAATGATTGATTCATTTTCTGATTGATCTCTCCCTATAAGATTATTCAATAGGAATTTCTGATTGATCTCTCATCATAGGATTAATCGATGTATTTTCTGATTTATCTCGTCCTACCTACAACTTATTTGATGATTCCTGGTCACCTGTGATGGCCATACACTCTTCAATAAATTATTGATTTTTTTTCTGCTTGATCTCTCCCCATAGGAATAATCGATAGGAATTTCTGACTGATCTCTCACCATAGGAATAATCGATAGGAATTTCTGATTGATCTCTCACCATAGGAATAACCTATAGGAATTTCTGATTGATCTCTCACTATAGGAATAATCAATAGGAATTTCTGATTGATCTCTCGCCATAGGAATAATCAATAGGAATCTCTGATTAATCTCTCACCATAGGAATAATCGATAGGAATGTATTTTCTGATTGATCTCTCCCCGTAGGAATAATCTAT